>JALJVW010000175.1:21991128-22005999 GCA_024865655.1 Emberiza elegans | reverse complement strand
CTGTTTAAATGCTATTGAATCTGAAAAGTTAACATGACTTTCATCTGCAGAGATATATCTGCATTTCAAAGTACTGCATCTAGAACTAATCATGACAGATAGGTAACATGGTAATAAGAAAAGAATGACAAGGGGAAAGGAAGATTGTAGGTAAAAAGACATTACAAGAAAATGGAAGAAAATAATTAGAAATAAGTGAGTAGACAATAAAACAGAAAGTAGGGGTGACAATGGAGATGGAACAGGTGTCATGACTATGCAGACAAAGGAACAGGTATAGTGACAATCTAGACAGAGGTATCAGTGCTGGCTTTTGAGGCCACATAAGCTCACTTTCTAAGGACTGCAGTCTCCTGTTTGCTTTTCTTCGAGGAGGGCTTCAATCATAACCCACTGGGATTGTGCTGCCAGAGTTCCTTTTAAGAAATAAGACTGAAGCCAATCCAGAGCAAGTTTATTAAAACTAAGATGTTTTTATTGATTCCTTCACTTATTTTGACAAAATACAATCCTAAAGAGGTTCTAGTTCAAGTCTTCATATTTCTATTGGTCACCAAGATCACTTCCCTTTTGGAAGTTGAGACGAATAACTTACATTTTATGTGATCTACTGCTGGGGTTCATCTTGGTCTAACCACAAATTCAGATTCCCTTTCCCTACATAATAATCTGTAGTCATTATTTCTAGTAGTTACAAGAAATAGAAGATGCCAGTATGTTCTTTCAATTGCAAACTTTGGTTAGTTTTAACTATTTACAGTTCTGTCTTAAATCAGAAAACAGAACTTGAGAGATCCCTTTAAAGCTTATGCTTTAGGGGAAGAGGAATTTTCAGGGGAAGAGGAATCTGAATAAATACTGCCGAAATTTCTTCTAATTCTTCCATCACTAATTTGTGGTTGCTTCTTTTGCAGGGAGAAAAATATAAATCAAATGAACAGCAAATCTTCACTAAGAAGCAAAATAAAAAGGGAACACTAGTGCAAGTTAATCTATAAAAGCAGGACACCATTTCAATTTAATAACAGTTCAAATGTCAGTTTCTGATTGGGCCTGTGTATCAAAAAGTTTTTTATTCTGAAAACAGTAGTTAATGCAGTCATTGTCATAGGAATAAAGAACATATGCTTTTTTAAATTTTGAGACCAGAGTAAAAAAAAAAAAAGAAACAAAAAACCCAACAATATTAATAAAATAATTTTTAATTTAAAAAGCAAACTGATGTTTTCATCACAACAAGAAGTCTATTCTAAATTTCAGTGAAGATAACAGAAAACCATCCACTAATTTCAATGAACTTTAAAATCATTTTATTCTTCTTGTAAAAATTCTTAACAAAACCAGTAATTTGTGTCAAATAAAAATTAATTCAGCATTATAAATATAAAAATATCTAATTTATCATCTGACAGTGATCAGTTTTATTGCCTTCTGTCTTGTTTCATTTGTTCTATTAAAAAATGTCACTATATTCTATATTTTGTTATAATTTATCACCTTTTCAGATGATAACTAACAGGGTCTGTAGTGATAGGGAAAGAGGTAATGGTTTTAAACTAAAAAAGGATGCCTTCAAACTAGTTATAAGGAAGAAGTTTTTCACAATGAGGATGGTGAAACACAGGAACAGGTTTCCCAGAGGGGTGTTGAATGTCTCATCCCTAGAAACATTCAAAGCCATGTTTGATGGGGCTCTGAATAACCAGATCTGGTTGCATATGTCCCTGCTCATTTTGAGAGAAGTTGGACTAGATGGCCTTTAAATATCCCTTCCAATCTAGAGTATTCTGGGATTCTATAACTTCCTGGTGCAGTTTTTTCTTAATGGTGGTATCTTGTTTTCAAAGAAATGAGCTAAAGTTCTTAAGGATGCATGTGGTTCCCAGACCAGATTCTCAGTCTAACATCCCTATGGCGGTTTCCAGGCTGGCAGACATCTTCTTCTGTCACTGTTTTAGCAGACATTTTCTGTCAATGATTTTTGCATTATAACAAAGTCACCTTTATGCCTGCTCCCATCAAGAAGATTCTTCAATTACGTTAAGGACAGAATAATGTCTAAGGTGACAACCATTAAGAAAAGTAGTTATAAATGGATGACTAGGGAAGACTCTGGTCTTTGGGATCTTTTAGCCCATACCTCAGCACTCAGAACCCTAAGAATTCCCCAGGACATCTATCTGTGTTGTAAAGTTCTGGCTGTTTTTTTCTTTCATAAACCAAGTTCTTACTGTCTTCGCTTCTTGTTCCTGTATGGTAAAAATAGTGATTATTTAATCCATATATATTATTTTCCTACATATCTTATGTTGTAGGCCTCTGTAATAATCCTATTTTATTGTCTTTTTTTTCCAGAATAAAGACAACTTTATGATAAGAATATGACACATTTTTTTCTTAAATAGAAGAGAATTCATATATCTGAATATCAGAATTATTTTAATCTAAATTTCTTCCAATTCTCCTATATATATATATTTAATACACAGTGGCAGAAATAAAGTCTGTATTCAAGATAAGAATAAACCAAGGATATACTAATCTACATCCTAATATTTTCCAATTTTTACAGAATTAATTTCTTAATAATTTTGCAGGTTTTGACTGGTACTGCATATTATGTTTTCAGTTTCATACTACTAAGTTTTTGATTCTTAATAGCAGAACTTAGTTCAAAGTCCTCCATATGATTTTTTAAATTAATATTATTTTTTGGAAGTGTCACTTTATATTAGTCTAGAAATAATTTTATCACCCAACTACTCAGTCTTTAGTCCTTCTGAAGTTGTTCAGAATCAGCTCTCATTCCTGTATGTCATCAACAATCTTTTCACTTCAGTTTTCTTGTCATTTACACATTGAAGGATAGAGATTGCAGCCTGGTTTGCTGCAGTACTCAATGGGTAATATCTTTCACAGCAATAATTGACCATTTATGAGATCCTGGTTTTTTAAACCAACTATTTGAGCAACCAATTGCCATTATTCTTATGTCTTGAATGCCTTTTTAAAACATTTGGTGAGGAACTTTGTCAAAATCTTCCTGGAAACCAACTTTTTAACCATACTATCCTTACTAATATATTTGATATGCATTCTAGATAGCTCAAGAGTTGTGAGAAAACACATAAAAGCCATCTTCCTTTCCCCAACTATAGTTTATATATACAGCCATCTAGCAATTTTTTTCTTTATATCATAGTGGAAAATAAATTACTCTGAATCATAGAACATTGGTATGTAGTTATCTGTTTTGAGAATTCGACATTTTCACCTGATAGCTGACTCTCTGCTCTCAAAACAAACACCCTCAAAACAATATGTCGGGGTTGATATAGAGAGAAAACTTGAAAAAAAATTGATTTCTAGACAGAGACATGAAGTCACTTGCTTGTGAATACAAGGACACCTAAATATTTTGGGGAGTGCTCACTCTTCATTTCAAAGGTTAATGAATGTCTCTGACAGCTGTAAGTGCTATTATATACACATCAGGTACCGGTTACTCAAGGAGAGGATGTTTATGTTCCTGACAGCCTTTGTCTAAGCATATTCTACTCCTATTTGGCTTTGCTTCAATGAACTTTACTTCTCAAAAAAGGAATAGGGTGTGGCAAAACTGCCTCTCTCATACAGATGCCCATCTGAAGATCACACTGGTGTCATACATAATTTTGATTTTAAGTGTTCAAATGTATAATGTTGAAAGTTAATATCCAAGATGATAACAAAGAAACAAAAAAACATCTATCATGAAGGCTTACATTTACTTTGTCATATATACACAAAATGCTACTAAAATAAAATACACCCCCAATAATTGTGTTTGTTCTTACAACGTTCCAATCTGCTAAAAACTTCCATTATGAATTAAGAAACAGAAAAATGACAGCTAAAGTACAACAAGTAGAATTTTAAGTTAAACTTATGTCAAATCCTTAAACCATGCAAACGGTTTGGAAAGCTTGTTTTCTTCACAGATGGCAGCTACCTAGGTCAGCTTTACTGCTGGAATTATATTTGCCATGGGAGATACTCTGTGTGTGCACACTTATTTATAATTTTTGTTCTTTTTTTTTTTTTTTTTCACAGATGTGATTGGAAAGCACACATCAAAGTATGAGCTTGTTCTCATCCTTGTAATATATGACTGGATATGTGCATGCAAATTTCAGTTAGATGGTCAAGGAGACCATCTAGGTTTGTTCCTTGGTAGAAGCATTGCTGGACTGTAGTCAGTTGGAGTCTGTATGCAGCATAAGTCCATCTGCCCTCATACAGCATTCATGGATATTCTACAGATGTTATCACAGATTTGGGAAGGTAAATCAGAGAACACAGTTAACTTTTTGTCATCTACTGTTTCAGGATCTCAAACACAGTATAGATACTTCTCCAAAGTCTTTTCTTCAAATAATTTAGACAAAGGCAAAATTATAAGTCACATATGGTTTTTCTATCATTATGTCAGGCAATCTTTTACCACCTTCCCCAATCTCAAATCTCACTTAACTAGTTTATAATCTTAGGACACTGATAAATACAATTCATAGTTGAACAGCATTGCCTGAACATAGAACCCTGGGGATCACAATTAAATTTTGGAGATATCTGCATTTGACAATATCTTCTTTTGTAATACAAAATTATGAAGTCTTACTTGAATCCTTAATTGAATCATATAAGCTAAAACTCATTATCTTCATTTCTGAACTTTAACCACTCTCACAGATAGAAGTATCACACTTTGTTGAAATAATACTTAATCTTGTCTTTTCAGAGTTTAACTCTGGTACTTCTTTAATAAAAAAAAAGTGTATGTTTAGAAAATGCAGTTCTAGATTAGGCAGTATTTTGCTATTTTGAGTGTTTCACAATTTCACTTAATTAGTGCTCAGTTTTTACTCCATTCTGACTGAATTTTTCCCCTAGTGCTGTTGTGTTCAGTGACCTTACTTTCACTGTGCGTCGATGGGCTGCCTGTATTTTTCATGGTACACGTATTATTTTGACAACCTGGTGATATTAATTGGTCTCTCAGGAGCTTTCTATAATAAATCTATCTCACTGGTAGTCAGAAGTATGAACTCTCTGCCTTCCTTATCTTCATTGTTCAACAGGGCCTTACATAAGAGAAGGATTTGAGGTAACATGACAAATGTGCTACCAATTTTAACTTCTTTACACTTTAATATTCTGAATGTAAGAAAACAAAATCATGATCAGAGAGGATTGTATGACATATGCAGGTCCCATGCAACCTCTGAAAAAGAACAAAAAGTTCCATGAGAACACATACACTTCTTTCAAAGCAACAGAACCAAATATCATTATGTAATATAGGTCCAGTATCAAAGCACACTAGGCAAATTGTCAAAGTCCATACTTAAGGGTGGAAATTATCATTTCTGAGATCATCATTTTTTCTAAAAACACACCGAGAAAATATTTGATAAAGGCAGGGGAAAATACTGGGGTCTTTGAATAGGTTAATACATGCATAGGGACTAAAATCTCACTTGGCAAGTAGTCAGTGTCCATTTGGCAGTAAAGGGAGCCTCTACTGTAAGAGTCTTCCCAGTGTAATTTTGAACTGTAGCAGCAGAAACTATTTGTGTCTTTGTTTTGCTTGAATTGCTATTTTTGTTTACTTTTTGTAATCCAGCTAATCCACCACATATGCATAACTTCTTGTTATCAATATAACAAAACTACATGTGAAACATCTCTTAAATATATAAACTACGTACATGTGACCTTTGCTGCAGTATCCTCTTTAATTGATCTCTATAAATGTAAGTAAATGAGTAAAAGAAATGACTAAATGAGTAATGAGTAAACGAGAAGTGATCAGTTTATGAATATATGTCTTATATATGCATAAACTGATCACTTCTGAAGCAAAGGCACTTTGGAACACACTGCAACTGTTTATGTTGATGAACACATTAGAAATATCAGCTGGTTGAGATATAGCAAGAGGCTTCTAAACATATTTGGGATTTCCACCTTTAATAAGCATTCGAATACTTAATAGTGATGGTCCAGTTATTCACCCATTTTTATTGTGGTCCATTGTCTCAAGCCAGTCCGTTAGTTCATTGATGCAAAATATGGCTGAAAATTCCCATGGAATATTTTTTTTTCATGAGAGCAAACTTTGTAATTTTAAAAGTACCAAAATGTGGTTGTATTTTATTAATTTTTAACCTCTTGTATAATATGTTTCCATGCAGATAAAATATTGATAGGCAGATTTGGATTCATAGCTATTTTCAAAGTTTGAGGTGAAGTATAAAATTTTTTATGTATAGTATAAAAATTTGGTGTGAATATGGTTATGCTGGGCTAAAAGGGTTATGCTTGTTGAAGTTATGATGTATCTTACTTCTCTTTCTAGATTATATAAAGTTGATGAAACACTGATAAAATTCTGGCTCAATTTTTGACAGAGTTACATTTCAAAGCATTCATTTTACAAGTGATAATATTACAAGCATAGCGTCTGATTTTCAGTTTTCACTAATATCATGACTTCAGGCTTCTGCTTTATTTTTAGCTGGAGTAGAATGTATTTTTTAAAGGACCACACAAGTTTGTGCAAGAACACCACTTAGTGAAATCAATAACAATCTATTATAAAATGTGCAAAAGTAGAAAAAAAAAAACAACTTGTGTTTTTCCCTTCAGTCAAAAAAAGCATCTTTTGGATTAGGAACAGCCAGAAATGGTAGTACTGGCTGTGAATTACTTCTCAGTGTTAACCAAGTTCACAGAATATTATTTTACACTTACTTATATGAAAGCCCATTATTCACACTTTAGTGTCATTACATGTTATTATTAGTGTCCTTATATTATTATGTATAATAGGTGGATTCATAATGCAGGAATTATTAAAAAGAGCAATTGAAAGAGAACAAACTATAATAACAATGGAATTGGTATCCATCTTATCAAAGCTTACTTTAAACATTTATACCTTTGTATCAATGATCAAAAGTATAATAGTTATGAATTAATAATTTAATTATTCCATGTTTTATATACTTGGGGCACAATATGAGGGTTAGGTATCTGCAGTAAACCTTTTCAAACCATCCTAAGCATTTTCAGACTCCTCAGAAAGTTCCAATTATGTTGCAATGTTTCAGTTTTCTCTTAAAGTAAAAGAAAGAATCAAAGGTTACTTATTTTGAATATCAAAATGGAATGTGATCAGTCCCAATGAAGGGAATAAGATGCATGTGCACCTGCAGCTAGAATTGAGTTAACATATTTTCAAATTCAGAGTATGTATCTGTCCAAGAGACACTTCTAAATTTTGCATTATAAACCTACGCAATTAAAAGAAAAATTTAAAAAAACTATTCCATATCAGATATTTTTAAAGCTAACACCAACTGAAACACTTTATTCTAATTGGAATTCCTGAGGCCTTGCACCAGAGGACTGCACATGATGCAAAGGAATGCAACAGATTCAACCTCTGGTGCAAGAGACAGTGTCAAAGTTGCGCCCCACCCAGAGGAGGTACCTTGGCATTCCACCTGGCCCAAACATGTATTAATCCACTGAATTCTGTATTCAGGACAGTCACCCCCAAGAAGACCAGAAGAAGAGTATCAATGGGACATCATAAGGATCCACATAGTGGTGATATTTTCTTTCTGTCACTCTCTCTCTCTGCCCCCTCTCCCTCCCCACTCCCCTGCCTTATTTTCTGTTTCTTTCTCTCTTTCTCTCTCTCTAGCTCACTGTTAAATAAAATCCATTACTATTGACTTCATTATATGGTCTCATTTGTACCTTAATTCAGGCAGAGGCATCTCTTAAAAAATTTTAATAACAAGATCACAACACTTACCCAGAATGAAAGTCAACTTTTGTGAATACTCCTCTAATTTCTAATGGGGTTGAATATTATAGAAAGTGATTCTAGTGTGTAAGTACTGATATCTGAGACCCATGTCACTAGTGGGTAGCGTGGTGCTGGAGATGATTTCGAGAATAATCTTTGTGAAAAGACAGGCATATGCTAAGAATACAGAAAAGAAAATGTGATGAACAATGATGTATCTTTCAATTTAAAGATTAGTGCTGTTTAGCTACATAAAGCTGTATTTTTATAATAGGTCCTCAGTACCTTCAGTGATTTACACAGTTGCAAACACATAAAAATTAGAAATATTTTCTCTTGAAGTTTCATTTCCACATTTCTAAAGTTCATTGTCAAGAAAATCTGCTATATGAGAAACTCATGTCATATGAAATTCAATACTGGCTTTATAATTTACTTCAGTGACAGTTGAATTATACCATATAGAAAGGTATTTTCAAAGGAATGGCATTCTTATACCCTTTTTTCCTTCTGTCACATTGTGTGATATTGCTATGCATGCTTAAATGTTTGATGTATTCCACCAGATGGTTGGAATGTGTTGCAGTCAGAAGTACAGGGTTTTGTTTTGTACCTATCTGTTTTTTTAAACATTAAACATCTGCACTACAGCAAGAATGAGGTAGAAAACATCTGAAAAAACTCTGTAAACTGCATAGCTTAGATAGTCTGTTACTGTTGCATTAAACTGTTTTAATTTGGACATAGCTTGAATAATTATTTTAATGTAAAACAAGTGTGATCTTTCAAGAAGTTAAATCCAATGCAGCTGCTGGTTGATAAGCTGCTTAAACAGAAACAAAATTAGAAATTAGCTGTTTTAAATTATCTTCTATATCTTTATAACTCATAGATGCACTTAAAATATAAGTCTTGGTAGGAAAAGTACAAAAGCCATCTTGTTAAGAAAAACAGCTACTGCATATGAATAGGGATATTATTCAAAATAAAATCACAAGGCCTTTCAGCACATGAATTTAATGTGCATGTGCAGCAAGCTTCTGACACCATAAAGCTTCAGAGGATCCATTACTGTCTTTGAGTTTACAATCTGTGCACTAACAGGTTTCACGATAGACAGAGCTGTTACACACTCTATTCTGCCAATATTATTACTTCAGAGAGAGAAATTAAACAAAATATGTGAAAGGGAAAAACATGTAACAACATGTAACAAAGTTGTTTAAATGTTACAATACATTTAATAAAATATTATATAATACAAGACAATGACTGAGTCATTTGAATGACGCATCAAATGAAAATAATTATTTATATTCAGTTCTTTATACCTGTGATTTAAACCATAATTGCTGTAAATTCACTGGCAAGATATCATTGCTGAAGCACATTCTTGGAAACTAGGGAAGTGACTTCACAAATAACATCATTTAGAATACTTCTAAGGAAGATCTTTCATACCTTTTCCATAAATATTTCTTTTGAGCTCTTTCTGAGTTCTATTGGTGACAGTTATGCTGTCAGGAAACATGCATTTTGATTTTAGCAGTGTTTTGGAGTGGTTTTACTTAAGCAGACAACAAAATAATTAAAGGCAAAATTAGTTATCCATTTGATTTAGGGTCTTCATATTCAGCTAATATTGATATTTCAGGGTGCCTCATACAGGTAAAGTACAGAGCCTATAACTTTGTGTTTTGTAATGGAAGACAGATCTGTGTTAAGATATTTCTAACAATCTAAGCTACCATGTTGAAGGGACCAAATTCTGCCTCTGAGTAATGATTCAGAGAATTTGATGTTGTAAAAATAGGTTATTAACTTAACCTAAGATTACCTCAAGAATCCCATCTGGCTTCTGCCTGCCACAGAAGTATTGGCTTCCTTTTGGTGTCCCAGGCCATAACTTTTGGTACCATGCAGGGGCTCCTCAAGTACCAGAGCCTACGAAATGCCTAAGAGCAGCAAATACCTAAGCATAAACAGAAAAGAAAACATTCCTAACAATAGCTGCAAGACAAATTTTTCATGTATGGGTCTGGAAGTTAAGAGTTGTTGTATAAATCAACAATCTTTTCATTTATCAAGGCCAAATTTGCAATTTCAGGTAATTGACTCTGTGGACTAAATATATTGCAGCTTTTTCCCAATTTGCAGACTGTAGAAAGAATCAGTCTTTTCAATATTCTCAAAAGCTCATTCAGTAACTATCTAAACAAAACAGGATTCATTCCAAGACTGAAAATTAACTTGTGCAGTCTACCATGTTTGTCTGCCTTATACAGAGCAATAATCTCCTATAATGAATTATTATGGCATTCTGTAGCACAAAGTACACTTCAAGGGATCAATTTCAGCACTTTCAGATCTGGATAAGTTTACCCATTTCCAAACTGAGCTACACTTCCCATCCCTTTTGTATATTTTAAAAGAGACATATATTTACCAAAACAAAGTATTTTCCTATTTTTATCCTTCAATCAGTCTCAGAAGCAAGAAGCTGGCAAAACATCAGGATTGGCATGATGTTATGAATTTTGCACAGATGTTCATAAAATTAATGCAATCTTTATAATTGCATTTATCATTTGGACATTCACAGAAAGGATATTGGCTTTAATTATAAAACTCATCTGAATACTAATGAAGGTATCTTTATTACTGTGCAAATACAATCTATATTTTTTTTAATATCAGCACATTTCACAGTATAATAAGATCCTGTAATGTTATGCAGTGAGTTTGGGGAAGCAATGAAGTTTTAGGAAAAAGAAACCAACATTTTTATAGAAGCAGCTTTAATCTCCTTATACCTTGACAAAAAGACCTAATTCAGTCCACCTCCATAACAACAGATTTTTTAGTTGGGTGCCAGATATACAACTGACATGAACAAGTCAAGCATGACATTTAAAGATATTTCTTTAAAATATGTCAGAATACTTAAACTCTTGTTCCAACTAACTGAAAATAGTATATATTTCATTGTTTTTTCCCTTAAAGAAAGAAGTCCATATTTTGAGTATTTGTAACAATAAAGTGTCCAGTTATTACAGCCTTCCTTCCTTCCTTCCTTCCTTCCTTCCTTCCTTCCTTCCTTCCTTCCTTCCTTCCTTCCTTCCTTCCTTCCTTCCTTCCTTCCTTCCTTCCTTCCTTCCTTCCTTCCTTCCTTCCTTCCTTCCTTCCTCCTTCCTTCCTTCCTTCCTTCCTTCCTTCCTTCCCTTCCTCCTCCTTCCTTCCTTCCTTCCTTCCTTCCTTCCTTCCTTCCTTCCTTCCTTCCTTCCTTCCTTCCTTCCTTCCTTCCTTCCTTCCTTCCTTCCTTCCTTCCTTCCTTCCTTCCTTCCTTCCTTCCCTTCTCTCCATCCTCCCACCCTGCCTTCTATCTCTCCTTTATCTCTATATGCCTGCTGGTTGCCATTCAGATTAGGTGGCTGTTATTGCTTTGTTCCTGATCTAGTATTGAAAGGTGACAAATTAAGTCAAGAATAATCATGACCTGTGCATTATACATTGATTTGCTGACAATTTCTAATCATTGCCTGAAGAACAGCTTTTGCAAGCTCACTGCTGCAAAATTTATCCTAAGATCCTACCTATCAGGCCATGAAAGCAATTTTGAAGCTGTTGGATGGCAGATAAATAGTACTGTGCAACCAGGAGTCATTAAGACCTCCGGCAGCTAAGATACTCACTTCCCCCAGTGACTGGTTGGAGCATATCACAGACACAGCTGGCTTTCATCCCAGGAGCCCAGTGGAATAGATAAGGCAGCAGAAAAGGCAGAAAAGTTACAAAGTTCAAATGGGGCTGGTAATTACGTCAATTATGCAAAATCTTTGTTTCTGGAAATGTGGATTTTGATCATAGAGTTTGGATCACATATAATAATATTTACAGATCATAAACCCTAAATAGCATATAAAAAAGTCATTTATCACTTTTACTCTCCAAGTTTTCAGTTGTATTATTCTCCCTTGTCTTTTGAGAACATTTAAAGAATTTTACTTAGTTGTTTTAAAAATTTTCACACAAGGAATGCTCCCATGATGCTTTGGTTATATAAAAACTGCTTTGGTTCCCATTGTAATCAGTAGGAGGTATGTTATGTTTTAGTACTTCAAGGGCGAATCTAACTGCTCCCTTTCTCTTTCTATGGCACACTTCTAATCCAAGAACACATTATAAAGGGAAATTTTCTCCCGTTTTCATCAGAACCTCAAGATTTCCTTTTGCCTTTGTATTAATGATGATGCCTCATTGCTGGTTTGCTCATAGTAACAGTTTTGCACTTCATTAGCAAGGAATTCAGAAGCATTTGGTTTTTTGGGTTTAAATGATTTCAAACTTTTAATTTTTTTTTTTCATAATTTGAGTAAATATTTTATTAATTGTCTTACTCCTCTAACTGCCAAAATAATCCATGCACAGTGATCAGCTTTAAACTGCCAGGTGAAACAGTTTCATTTATGATTTCTTGGAACTGACCTACCATCTGTGACAAAATTTTGCCTTTATTAAAGACTACAGTGCATACTGTGTACCTTGATTTTGCCAACATAATTAAAAAGCAGGAAAATAGTGCTTTTCATTTGTTTTCTTCAAAATCATATCATCATCAGGAAATATAAAACTTATTTTGATTGAATGAGCCAGAAAGCTCAAGAATTAATGTGTGAACAATGCTGACCAGACTTTTCTTTCCAAAGCCACTTCACTAAGTGGGGTGATATAGGCTATTTCCTTGTGCCTATGTGAGATTTGAATACATAAGTTGGAAACCAAACCAAGTACAACCAAATCCAGTTGTACTTTTATAAGTTTCCAACCAACACTTTTTTTTCTGGTGTCACAAGACCAAAATATCATGAATTACTGTTACATGATACTTAAATTCAATTATGTTATTTATGAGTATATCTATAAAAAAATTAAACAAAAAAAAAAGATGGCCTACAGTGCTGTTTCAGAATTCTGTCATGTAGTTATCCTGATAATTATGCACACCAATAAAGTCATGTGACATTATTATGGGTAAACCTGATTCAAAGGAAAAGCAGTGACCACAGAGAAAATGAGAGTTTGTAAAATTAATAAAAGGTTAGTAGTGTGTTTTATTTTTCCATTGGATACTTTGCAAAAAAGTTTGAAATTTTGAGGAAAATTCAGATAAGGATCATTAGTTTCCTCACTGTAAAATTCAAAGTGGACTAGGATTAAATTCCACAAGTGACTGTGGCACACTTATCTTGATATCATTCTGCATGGTTACTTAAGACAGTAGGTTTTGGGGGTTTTTGTATTTGGCTCTCTTTTCCTACCTATAATTCCTTTGAAGAACAGAACAAAATTTTAAGGGTTTTGGTTTAATTTGGTCTTTTTCCTGATTGCAGAGAGATTCATAGCCTAGCATCCATTAAAGGTAAGTTTAATTCCAGAAACATTACTTTATTGGTATAGAAAGTCTTTTGCATATGAAAAAAAAAAATGTTAGGAATTTTGGAAAAACTCAACCTTATATAGGTATCATTTCACAGGGAAAATGGCTGGGATTGTAGGAGCCTACAGAGTCTTGCTGAAAAAATAGAGTTCTCTGCAAAGACTAGAACAATGGATGGTCAAATATTGCCTTTTCTTAGGTGATTTGATAGACATAACAGTATCAGTCATTTTGTGTAAGCAAGGAGAAGCCCACCTTTTCAGGATATTATCACCTAATATTTTAGACAACTATATAAAACTCTAGGTAACTTTTTCCCCCCCAAGTATTTGGCAATATTTATAGATGATCTTTTTAATGATAAGACAATTTTCTGAGACCATACTAATTTGGTCATTAATAGCAATACATCACAAAATGTCAGACATGATCACTAAAATGATCTGGACATTAAAATTATGTGATTGGCTCAACTTTCTTCTTTCACTTTTGAGGACTTAATTTCTATGAGTTTCCAAACAATTTCTTTTCATTTTTCACAATAAAGCTCTTCAAAATGTCAGATTCATGTCTGTGTCTCCCGTGAGCCATAGAATCACCAAATTATTCCAGAGGGATGAGAACATGGGATATCACCCCATCAACTTCCTGCTTCACCTTTCTGAAAGCAAGTCAGCACTCCTATGTCCATGTAGCTTATATCCATCAATGGATACTTACCAATCTGTTAGTTCTTAGGAAACTTATTCTGAACGTCCTTTTTTTACTTATAATTTGGGGTAAGTTAGAGTAGCTCTCCCATTTAAAGGTGCAGTTTCCAAACCTTTCATTGCTTGCAATTTGCTGACTTTTCCTGGGTAAATATAGTTTTACCTACTACAACATCATATCTTCTAAATTCATAATGTAGTGTACTGAATGCACTCACTAATATTATATGCAAATGACAACAGATTCAGCAAAGTTTAACTGATCTGAAATTAACTAGCATGGATCTCAGTGATACAAGGATATTCACATATTTTTAAAAGCTTTATTTCCCTCATCTATTTTTGTTTTCTTCTGTCCAGTTCTTTCTTTCAAATTAGAACTTTTTGTGAGTTACATGAAGTGAAAACATTGATGCTTTTGGAGATAAAAAAAGCACTCTTATTAGTAATCAGTCATTTCTAAATCCCCTTTAAATGAATAATGAAATCTCCAGTGTTATTTATTAATGTTCCCATGACAAAAATGTGGTTTGGTCAATGTTTTAAAATATCTTTGGAGTTAGTGTGTGCAAATTTACCCCGTCATCATTCTATTGCAGAAAAAAAAAAGTGATTGGACAATCTGTGGAGAAAGCAAGAAAAGACAATTATTTTATGTTCCAGTCAGTTACTTTCAAGTGACAGTCCTAATGGAAGCAGGGAATGTATTTGATGCAAGTTTGACTAACAGTGTTGAGCTGGCTCCAAAGTCACTGTTTTACTTACTTGAAGATAGAACGAAGTCAGCAGTTTGTTGTGCTCAAGGTAAGGAGGACTCACATAGGTCAATCATTTGAGTGTAATAAACAGCAGATACAGTAATT